>CM073581.1:112460492-112467992 GCA_037074715.1 Magnolia kwangsiensis
TTGTTCATCAGGGAACATATCATTACTATGGGTCGTCTTAAGGGAATCAGAGGTATTAAGGCGAGAGAGATGATTGGCTATTACGTTCTCTACTTTCTTTTTATCTTTAATTTTCAAATCAAATTCTTGGAGTAGAAGGATCCATCGTATCAGGCGGGGCTTAGAATCATTCTTAGAAAGAAGATACTTAAGTGTCGCATGATCTGTGTAGATGATGATCTTGGATCCAATCAGGTAGGACCTAAATTTGTCCAAAGCGAACACTACGGCTAAGAGTTTCTTTTCCGTAGTCGAGTAGTTCACTTGGGCAGGATTTAGAATCCTACTGGTGTAATGAATGACGTAAGGTCGCTTATCTTTTCTCTGGCCTAGAACCGCTCCAAGAGCATAATCAGAGACGTCGCACATAAGTTCAAAAGGAAGACTCCAGTCAGGTGGCTGCATGATAGGTGTAGTGGTTAATATACACTTAAGCTTAGTGAAAGCTTCTTGGCATTGCTCAGTCCACTCGTATGGTGTATCCTTTTGAAGAAAATTACATAAAGGACGAGAGAGGAGACTAAAGTCCTTTATGAATCGTCTGTAAAATCCTACGTATCCTAAAAAGGATCGCACGTCTCTGATATTCTTGGGTGGAGGTAGGTTAGAGATAAGATCAATTTTTGCCTTATCTACCTCGATTCCTTTGGACAAGATGATATGCCCAAGGACAATTTCCTTTTAAACCATGAAATGAAACTTCTCCTAATTAAGTACCAAATTCTTTTCTTCACATCTTTTCAGCACACATTTAAGACTCTCTAAGCACTCACTGAAAGATAAACCAAAAACAGAGAAATCGTCCATGAAGACCTCTAGATTTTTCCCACCATGTCAGAGAAGATACTCATCATGCATCGCTGAAAGGTGGCAGGGGCATTACATAACTCGAATGACATCCTTCTGTAAGCAAAGGTGCCATAGGGACATATAAATGTGGTCTTTTCCTGGTCCTCAGGGGCGATTTCAATCTGATTATAACCTGAATACCCATCAAGGAAACAGTAATAGGAATGACCAGCTAGCCTTTTCAAGATTTGATCAATGAAGGGTAAAGGAAAGTGGTCTTTCCTTGTAACGGTATTCAGCTTTCTATAGTCAATGCACATTTTTCAACCAGTAGTAACTCTGGTCGGCACGAGTTCATTATTGGGATTGGCTACGATGGTGATTCCGGACTTCTTAGGAACCACCTGAGTTGGACTCACCCATTGACTATCGGATATAGGGTATATGATACCCACATCCAATAGTTTAAGAACTTCAGTCTTAACTACTTCCTTCATGTTTGGATTTAGTCTACGTTGTGATTGCCGAACAGCCTTTGCATTATCCTCAAGATATATGTGGTGAGTACAAATCGATGGGTTAATTCCTTTGAGGTCCGCTATCGTCCATCCAAGAGCTCCCTTATGCTCAATGAGAGTAGATATGAGCATACTCTCCTGTTCTTTCTCCAGGTGGGCAGAGATCACTACCAGGTATGTCTCATCTTGACCTAAATAGACATATTTTAAATCAGAGGGCAAAGGTTTTAGGTTAAGCTTCGGTGGCTTGAGGTTAGACGGTAGAGGCACTACATCAGTTTGGGGCAACTCTTCAAATTGTGGCCTCCACCGGTTAACTTCAAGTACCGGTGCAGTATCCAGCATGTCACACGTCTTCCTAATTATATCATCATCAAGATTATGGGAGTGGGCCAAGCACGTCTCTAGAGGATCAGAGGATAATGTGAGAGGCGTTCTATCTTCCACAAAAGAATCAATCATGTTAATATCGTGGAAATCGTCATCATCCTCTGAGTTGCTGTCGTTATTAAAAAATATATCCGATTCCAATGTCAAATTTTCAAAAGACATAGTCATGACACCATTCCTGCAAATGATAATTACATTTGAAGTGGACAGGAATGGGGCACCAAGAATGACGGGAATCTGAGTACTCATGTCATTGATGGGTTCGGTGTCCAGATGATAAAATCTACAGGCTAGTAAAATCAATCAACCTGGACCAATACATCCTCGATTATCCCTCTTGGTATACGAACAGAATGATCAGCAAGTTGTAGTATGGTTCGGGTGGGTTTTAATTCACTCAAACCTAACTGTTGGTATACCGAGTAGGGAATCAAATTGACGCTCGCTCCTAAGTCAAGAAGTGCGTGATCAATTCGATAGTTCTCGATTACACATGATATAGTTGGGTAACCGGGGTCTTTGAATTTTTGCGGCACATCTTGTTTTAGGATGACACTCACTTTCTCAGTTAAGGAAATCTTCTTTTGAACATCTTGTCGTCGTTTGGTCGTGCATAAGTCCTTTAGGAATTTGGCATATAAAGCTATCTGTTTTACGACATCAAGTAGAGAAATGTTGACTTTCACTTGTTTCAACACCTCTAGGATATCCTAAGAGTGAGAGAGATGTTTTGGTGCAACCAACTGTTGGGGGAACGGAGTAACTGGCTTCTCTAGAGATTCCGGTTCAAATTTTTGTGGGGTATCACTAAATCCATCGTTGTTGTCCTCTTCTAGTTCTTGAGGCTTTTCGGGCCTAACCGGAGGGGTTTTATCAATAACCTTTCCACTCCTAAGAGTGGTGATGGATTTAGCATGCCCCATTTGATTTGAAGAGCCGGGGTCACCTATCTCGTATTGCGGTTTAGGATTGGGGAGTAGTTATGCAGGAAACATCCCCTTTTCTATAACCGTCATACGTGAATCTATTTTTTGTATAAAATCTCGCATTATCTGCGTCAACTCTTGCACAGAATTTTGAACCGGTTCTTCTTGAGGTCTCCCTTGATTTGGATTTTGATTGAAGAAACCTTGAGAGGTAGCAGTTTGTCCATTCCTCCAACTAAAATTGGGATGATTTTTCCAGCCAGGATTGTATGTATTAGAGGTTGATCCATTGAAAGTTCTTTGATAGTTATTTATGGCATTGGATTGTTCATTCAATACTTCTCGAAAGACAGGTATTGTAGGATAATTTTTAGTAGTATGAATGTTGCAATCACAGATGCTACAAACACTTTCATTAACTTTATCCTTCTTTCCTTCCATGGCCTCAAATTTTCTTATGAGCGTAGACATTTTATACTTAAGGTCATCCTCTTCTTTCAAGAGATATATTCCACCTTTCTCCTTGGGTTGAGTCGGCCTAGACATGGTGTTTGAACTTGGGTAATAATCCCATGATTGAGTCTTTTCAGCAAGACTATTGAGGTAATCCCATACCTCGTCAACATTTTTATTAATGAATTCTCCATTACACATTGTCTCGACCATTTGGCGCATGGAAGATGTTAGTCCATCGTAGAAAAAATTTATAATGTGCCACATTTCAAAGCCGTGTTGTAGGCATGAACTGACCAAATCCTTGAACCTTTTCCAACATTGGAAGAATATTTCATTTTTCTTTTAGGCAAAGTTCATGATTGCTCTCCTGAGGGTAATTGTCTTATGATGTGGGAAAATTTTCTTTATAAATTTCCTCTTCATGTCATCCCATGTGCCAATGGATCTGGGATGTAGTGAATGTAACCACGTCTTAGCCTTCTCTTTTAAGGAAAATGGAAAGAGTTTTAACCTAATTGTATCCTCAGATACATTAGAGAAGTATAAAGTGGCTATGATTTCGTCGAATTCTTTCAGATGCAAGTATGGTTCTTCAGACTCAAGCCCATGGAACTTAGGAAGGAGTTGGATAACCCCTGGCTTGATATCCATATGTCCTGTATTCACAGGAAAAATCATGCATGAGGGCGTAGTCACCCCCACCGGTTGTAAATAATCTCGTAAAGTACAAGGCGGGGGTGCTTGATGCACCTCATTCTCAGCTTATACTTCCTCTACCCTAGGTTGGGGCAATGCTTGAGGTTGATTTTCAGCCATAACTTCAACTAACTCGGGGGAATTCAAGTGGTGTCTAGTCCTGCGATGGACAGTCAACTCCTCAACTAATCCTCCTTCAGTCACGAGATGTCGAGTGTTGTCGTATGCCCACTTGGACATAAAACACACTCAGCCCTCGATTTAAATTCTAACATAAACCTAAGAGAAAAGAAGAAGTAGAAATCTAGAAAATAAAAGGGAGAGATGGAAAGAAGTTACCAAAATTGAAGTCATAGGTTAAGAACCTGCAGAACAAACAAAACAAGTTAGTTTCTAAGAATAGAAAGTCTAAAATTATAAAATTCCTAATTAAAAGTAAACTAATTTCTAAAGAAAACAGAAAAAAATTCCAAAGAAAGTAGAAATTAGAAAGAGCTTACTAAATTAGAAGTTTCCTACAAAACAAATAAGTTAGTTCCAAAAAAAATTTATAGAAAAACTCTAAAACAAGAAATAAGGTTAGGATTCTTAAAAGAAATAGAAACTAGCTAAAAAGGAAGACAAATCCTAATCTAGAAATAGAAAGGAAAAAGAAGTTAAGAAATAAGTTACTAATTTAGAAACTATCATAAAAGCCTACAAAACAGAAAAATTGGATTAGTTCAAAAAAAAATAATAATAATAATAAAAAATCTACGGTTAGAATAATCTTAATCTTAAACTAATCCCAAAACTAATTAATTTCAGAAAAATGTAGCCGTCAGTCCCCGGTAATGGCGCCAAAAGCTTGTTCACACCCCAAGTGCAGGGTTGTGATGTAGTAATAACTCGGTAAGACCGAGGTCGAATCCCAAGGGACTGAAAACTGTACGTAAACTAAAATTAAGTAGAACTAGGACTAAAATAAAATGAAATCTAAAGCGAGTGTAAATTGAGGACTAATGATGGAATAATTATCTAAAACTTAAAAACTTCAGAGGAAAGGAAACTAGGGATTTAGAGGATCCACTTGTAGAGATCAGGGAGATTTTATGCCTGTTTCATGAATCATGGAAATTAACTGAACTGTCATTGATATAGTTTTCAAGAGATGAAAAGTATATGAATTAGAATGGATTCCATCACCAAACCATGCCTAGGAGACTATGGCAAACAACAGAATTAAACTAATTACCAACCAATCAGTATTCCATGAAGGTTAGGAAGGGTACCGTCATCTGACCATGCCCAAGAGACTATGGTGAACAACAGAGCTTCCTGACGTCATAAACATAAAGGAAAAAGGACATGCTCAAAGTCATTGCAGACCCATTGTAATTTCAGTCACAACAGACCATTAAAGACTAAAAACATTCTATTAATAAAACTAAAATCAACGTCAATTCAATCTAAATAAAAGGCATAAGCAAATCTCTCTCATCACACTACAAGCTTCACCTCTTAGCCCTAGATAAGAGGTTTAGCCGAGCATGACTAGGCTGAACATCTCAAAAGAAATAGCAAAAAAACAGAAAATAAGAAACTGAATTACTCTCTCCTCCACTGCCTCTGCCCACGTCCCAACTCTTGGCTCCCTTGGAAATTGAATCCTTGAAAATTCACATTCTCTCTCTCTCCTTCTTATAGCTTGGTTGGAGGTAAGGAAGTCGGTGAAAATCGTTTTTAGAAACTACCTCCACAGCTGTTTACGCAGCCACTCGTGCACAGGAAGGCAGCTTACGTGGCAAGATCGGAGCCTCCTAACTCCCCTCTTCAAATGATTCTATTCAAAGGAACAACGTCCCATAGGGCGTTTCGAGTGGCCAACATGATGGACAGTCTGGATTACCCATCCGATCGTCCCCATGATCGTATAAATGTCTACAAAACTCAGACCACGTCCGGACGTAAAATAGGGAATGCGTATTCGTTATGCAGTGATGATGGTGGGGCCCACTTCGTCGTTATTTTGAGAAATCCAAGCCGTCCACCGATTTTCTCTCAGAATTTCGGTCAGAAATATGTAACTTTTACCTTCTGTTGATGAGGTCCACCTATCTTTTCTCGCTGCCGTTTGTCCGACATTTGAACAATCGAAACCGATCTCCGATTGTATTGCGGACTTTCTCCACCTAGGCCTTTGTGATAGGGGCCTTAGAAAGCCAATGGACGGTCCGGATCAGAGTTTTGACTCGTGATGGTGGCCCACAGGAAGGGACCGTAACTCTCTGTTTGCAAACAGAGCTCCGCAGGTCGTGCGCTGTGATGGTCGGTGGGGTCCATAGTGATGTTTTTGAAGCAATCCACCCCGTCCATTGTAATCACGACGAAAAACCAGTAAGAAGTAGCTGGTTTCAAATTGGATTCGGTGTGGCCCACAGATCTATCTACTCCACCATCCATCTTACATTTAATGGCTAAGATCATGCAATAGATTGCATGGTGTCAAAAGGACACCTAGGCGATGGTTCTAGCTACCCTCTTGAGTGAATGGACGGTTTAGATCTGGTGAAAGGATGATGTGTGAGCCCCACTATTGAAGAACGGTGAACGTGCGTCCCTTGCTGGACGTTTTTGAATTCTTCTTAAAGAAGAATCAGTCAGCGCCCGCTGACCGAATTCTTGAGTTGTGGTGCGCGGCTGGAGCATGCAGATTGTGCACATGCGCTCCCTTAAGTGGGGTCCATCATGATGTGTATCCGATATCCGTTCCGACCATCCGTTTCTTCGTTTAATTTGAGGCATTGAGACTTGAATTGAAGCATATCCAGGTATCAGGTGGGCCCCAAACTAATGATTTATGGGCTGATCTGACGGTTTGTCCACTTCCACAAGGATTGAATGGATGAACATTGATATGTATGGTTAATTTATGATCCTCAGGCCATGTATGAAGTTTCGAGCCGAACGGATGGTGAGAATCCTGTGATTTTGCATTCTGGACGCTTTTAGGCCACTTGAGCTTCAGTTTCTCAGTTTTCTCAAATCTCTGGCGTGCAAATTCGTCAATCTTGGTCCCTTGGGGTCCGTCTCATGCTTTGGTGAATTCAGAGCGTTAAATCCATGCTTTTAATACCTTTTTGCGGTTCATGCTCGTAAAATTACCTTGCAATATAAACACAATAAAACGGGCCATTAAACAGTATCATACTCGTAAATTCAGGAAATAAATGGGGTTTGATGTGCAATATTTGACCCTCAACAGTTACATCCATGGTGACAAACATTTTTTTTGAAATCGGATCAAAGCATTTATATCATTTCTGAGTAGGTGCATATCCTACAAAAACACATTTTCTAGCCTTAGGATCAAGTTTTCCCCTGTTATGGTCATGAATATGGACAAAGGCAGTGCACCCAAAATTTTTTAGAGGAAGTGTAGAGGATGGCCTAGATATAGGATTACAGTCTGTAAAGGTGTTTTGAAATTTAAGATCCTAGTAGGCATCCTATTTATAAGATAGGTAATTGTGAGAATAGCTTCACCCTAAAGGTATTGGGTACTTTATATGTGAAACATAAAGCTCTAGCCACTTCCAAAATGTGTTTATTTTTTCGTTCAACTATTCCATTTTGTTGAGGAGTGTCATTACATGAACGTTGGTGAACTATGCCTTTTTCTAAGAAGAACTTTCGCAAAGCTTTGT